>JBAMJV010007594.1:30000-50000 GCA_037951105.1 Echinarachnius parma
TGTGCAAGACATATTGTTTTAGTCTTTTAGGTAAGGCATTGCCATAGTAACCATAATTTTGCAAAATAAAAGAAATTTTGATATAAAAACTTTGTGGAGCAAACTCCTGCATTTGTTATCTAACAAAATTGGTACACTTAATGTACTTGAGGTAATGGTGTGCAAGATATATTTTTTGGGAATGTTGGACAGGGTGTTGCCATGGTAAACACAATTTTGCACCAAAAATGTAAAAATCTTGTGGAGCACACAACTACTTCCACAGTTTTTGAGCACTTTTAATGAAATTTAGTACACTTGATGTCATTAAGGTGAGTGAGTGCAAGACATATTTTGTGTGTCTTTTGGGTGAGGTATTGCCATGGTAACCACAATTTTGCAAACAAATATAGAATTTTGTTATAAAAACCTTGTGGAGCAAACTACTTCCGCATTTTTAGTGCTATTCTAATAAAACTTGGTACACTTTATGTTCTTGAGGTGGTGGTGTGCGAGACATAGTTTGTGTCTTTTTTGGATAAGGCATTGCCATGATGACCACAAATTTGCTCCAGAAATGTGCCATTTCAACAAAAACTTGTGGAGCAAATTGCTTCACAGATTTTGAGCAATTTTAATGATATTTGGTTTTCTTGATGTTCTTAAGGTGAGGATGTGTTAGACATAATTTTTGTGTTTGTCAGATTAGGCATTGCCATGGTAACCTCTAATTTGCTCCAAAAGTATCAGTGCACTATACAATGTGGATTTTCACATAATAATCATTGTTTTATCATTCTCACAAACCCGTACTGTGGGGGTATAATCACGTTCGTTTTTTTGTTGTTTTACCCT
Organism: Echinarachnius parma; assembly: GCA_037951105.1. Taxonomy (NCBI): domain Eukaryota; kingdom Metazoa; phylum Echinodermata; class Echinoidea; order Clypeasteroida; family Echinarachniidae; genus Echinarachnius; species Echinarachnius parma. Next base: position 30,835 of record JBAMJV010007594.1, read on the forward strand.
TGGCCTTGAGAAGTGTTTTTTCTGAAGTGTCCATATAATTGGTACATTTTTTCAGTAGCATTTCATGATGATTTCATAAGTTTTGTTACGCAGGATACACTAGCTGTCATTGTCATTTTCTATTGTCAAGGTTCGACTGGGACTTTTCCGGCTGTCGACCAAGATCTTGGGACCCTGTACGCTGATTCAGAGTGCTCTTCCTGCCATCATGGAAAAGACCAAGGGCAGTTTCCATGACAACACAATGAATGTTCTTGAGGTACTTATTACAGTAAAAACCTGTTTATAGTGAAAACCTGAAGGGAAAAAAGAAAAGTGGCCTTTATACGCAGGCGACTTCTATAAACAGGTTCATATATGTTGTTTTTCTCTGCAGGGGACCACTTTATATGCAGGTTTGCTGCTATAGACAGCTGGCCACTTATATCTCACTGCTCAAAGTCTGATCATTTTCTTTTTTAATTTACTTGCCCGTATTCTGAAGTCTGGTTTAGTTTACAATGTTGGTTTAAAGGGGTAGTTCAGTTTTGGTATAGAGGGCGCTGCACGAAATAACTTTTTAGCGAGGTAATGAAAAACTGAGTGTAAAATGTGAAAGAGCATACAATTTTAATGACAGAATAAACTTTATTTGGTCAAAATCGGTTCAGAAACGGCTGAAATATCAATAAATATGTCCGATCGGAATAAATCTGAGGCCCAGATTTTCGATTCAAAACAAACAAAATAAAAAAATGTTTACACTTTTTCAAAGATTATCAAAAGAGGTTTTTAAATAGTTGTTGATGATCTCTCTATTTAATTATTATTTCAACAAAACACCACATGCATAATTTTGTATGAAAAATGGTTGAAACCAATGCTTTTTTTTTAGAGTGCCCTCTTGTCTTTTAATGGCTCTTTTTGAATGATAACAGGCTTTTTACTTAGTCGTTTGTAATTTTCTATACCTTTTGAGCATGGTGGGGTTGTTACTATTAGTTTGTAATGTTATTGTGCAGGTTTGGTTACTAAAGCTCAGCCTTACAAAAACTGTACTACCCCTTTAAGCTAAACCTTTGGTCTATTTAAACTCAACTTAGTAAAAAACTTTAACTCCAGTCTGTTACGTTTAACTCAATTTCATTTTCTGAAGACTAAATTCTTGTGCCTAAATACGCAATACCGCCATGATCATGCAGCAAATGGTATGTTTTTTTAACCTGTATGATGTGCACACGCTTAAATCAAGCAAAAATAAACTACAGATGTGATCATTATGGCTTTTGTGTATGTATAATATGCAATGCATATATTCTGAGCAAGACAAGACCTTGTCAGATCAAACAGAAAAGCTGCGCTAACAATAAAGTAACTTGAATATGTACCATGGAACTTACACAAGTTCTCCATCATAAAAGGTATGTTTTCTCTATCGTAAAACAATATTGGGTACAGAGGCAATATTTGTATTGATCATGACCTGAATATTGGAAGGCCATTCATCACCATGTACATGTACTCCGCCATAAATTCCTGGTCGGCACCACGGTAGATGTCTGATGGACATTGAAAAAGCTGCATGCAGCTTTTCTGTAGTAATTCTGACGAGCATAGTTGGTTTGATTGAAAATGAACACGAACCCTGTACTAAAAGTATGCAAGCTTGCCAAAAGACTATCCCGTTGATTTACAACTGTGGAAAACTAAATAAACCTAATTTTCTGCATTTGTAGCATGATTGAAAGTTGCTTTTTATAAACCATACTTAAACTATGTGTACACATGGTTTAAAACGGTCCTATAGTATACTGCACACACTAAAGTCAAACCTGATTTAGACCAGACGTGAACCATAGATCGTTAAATCTGTCTTCAGGAACTGAAATTTAGACCTTGGGTCTAAATGCCCAAATAAAACCTGACTTGAACCAAACTTAGACCAAGGGTAAAACTTAAACCTGACTTCAGAGTACAGATTACTGTCTTTGATTTGTGGGACCTTGATAAAATGATGGGGATGTTTACTGAGTAATTACTTTGAAAAGGAAAACAAATATGTTCATGTATTCTGAACTTTGATTTGTAAGAACAATCATTGTATTGAAAAATACAATTTATTCTCCATTGCTAGCAAATATAGCACTGTTTTATGCTTCCGCCAACCAAGTGGTTGGAGGCATTATGTTTGTGATTTGTGTGTCCGCCTGTCCCGTTTTTGTTCTTGTGATTTCTGGAGAACCGGGTGATGGATCAATTTCTAACTTTGTTTATGTGTCCATATCATGGTGGCAATGATCTGATTAGATTTGTGGGTCATTAGGTCAGAATGTCAAAGGTCACAGGGCTCATTACATATGCAAAATAGCTTGTAAACTCATTATCACAAGAACCAGTGGACAGAGTACCATCAAACTTGGTACCAGTAAGTGTTTTTGGAAGTAAATGAACGGATAAGATTTTTGGGTCATGAGGTGAAAGTTCAAAGGTGACAGGGCTTATTATACATGTATATGCAACATAGCTTGTAACCATGATATCTCAAGAGATGGTGAATTGATTACCATCAATCTAGGTTCCTGTATGTATCTTTTGGAGTCAATAGATTGATAAGATTTGGGGTCTTGAAGTCAAAGGTCAAAGGTCACAGAGCTCATTATATAGGTCATAGAGCTCATTATATATGAGAGAAATAACTTAGAATTGCAACATCAGAAGAATTTAGTACTTGTATATATATCTCGATGAACTAATGAACTGGTTAGATTTTTAAGTCAAAGGTCACAGGGCCATATATGCAAAAATAGCTTTTATTCATGAACCAGTTGACCAAATTCACTCTAAAGTTGAATTTACAAGAAGTATTCAGTGCATGTTAATTTGGGCCCGTTATACAAATCAAACGATGGCTTCAACTGCACTTAACTGTCTTCCAAATCTTTCAGAAATTGTTATTTAGAAAGAATGTTTTGCTTATTCCACAGACCAATGCAAAAGTTTCATATGAAATTTTGAAGACGGCACCAGGCATCACACCTATCATGCCACAGGGAGCTATGTACATAATGGTCAGTATACACTTTTAATATTGAATAGTAGTTTGCACACTTTACATTGAGTCTTAGTTGTAAGAGTGATATTATTCCTTATTCTGTTGGAATGGAAATAATTTACCATGAAAAAATACATGCAAGGCAGAAGAAAGTAATTCCTTATTATTACAATGTTCACTTGATAGTGTGCCCCAGGAAGCTACATGTATATCATGACGTAAAGACCTCATAGTGGCTGCATGTACCTGCAATTTAAAGTGTTCTCCCGCTATTGAGGACCATGGAATTTGGAATGTTTTTCCACCATTTACCCTCCTTCCTATTCTCTTGCCCGAAGGCTCGAAGCTTATCACACACAGAGCAGACAGTATGTCTCAATCTAGGCATCAATATCTCTGTGTGCTAGTCTCAATACAAGCATACATGTAGGATGTTCAGGTTTTTTATTGCCTCCTCAATGAAGTGGCCTGAGGCATGTTTTCTGGTTGTTCGTCTGTCCGTACATCCCGTTCTCGTTATCGCGATAACTCAAGAACCGGTGGACAGATTTTCACCAAACTTAATACATGTATGTATCATGATGAGCCAATGACCTGATTAGATTTTGGGGTCATTAGGTCAAAGGTCCCAGGGCTCATATATACCAAAATAGCTCGTTATCACTATGTGTGACTGGCTATAGCAAAACCCTGCACTTGTGGGTAAAAATTTATATGTAGATTTTCATACCATTAGAAAGGCCTCACCATAAGCTTTCATTTGATGCTTTGTTCTAACAAATTGGTCAATAGTTGGCTAAGATAGGATTGTTTCAATTTTACAATCATAAGTCTTTTACACACATTTTTTGAACTTACAATGCCCATTTCTCCAAGACATGAATTACCGACAAGTGCAGGGTTTTGCTATAGCTGGTCACATATCTCAAGAACCAATTGACTTACTGTCCCCAAACTTGGTACATGAATGTAATGTATCTCAATGAGAGAATGAAGTGATCAGATTTTGGGGTCATGAGGTCAAAGATCAAAGGTCACAGGGCTCATTGTATGTGAAAAATAGCTCTTGACCTAGATATCTCTAGATTTGGTTGACAGATTGCCATATAACTTGGTATGTGTATGTCGAGGAGCTCATGAACTGATTAGATTTAAAGGGTCACTAGGTCGAAGGTCAAAGGTGACTGCTCATATCTGCAATGTAATAAAATAACTTCTGCCATCATAAATGTTATTATTTTTCTTGTGAAAATAAAGGATGATCAAAAAAACTTAGTTTATCATGACAAGCAATTTTCTGGTTCCTTACTAGGTTTTCTGAGTTTTCATTTAGGTACCTGTATGAACTACAGGAGCATGTTTTAAATACTTAGCCATGTCATCCAAAATTAACTTACCTGGGTCATTCCATGTCAAATCACCCAAAAAAAGTGAAAATTTTCATCGTACCCCCTTCAAATTTGCTAATATTTGGTATGTATGATATTTCAACCTTTCAAAGCGCAAAGATTTAAGTTTTAGCCTAATCCGCCCAACGGTTTTGGCGCTATGGTCGATTCTTCGGGGGTAGTTTTGTCAAAAATGGGCGTGGGCACCGTTTTTCAAATCGCCATTGTCCGTTAACCGTTGGGTCAATTTATTTTTTAATGGTGTCATTGGACTGGGGATGTTATATGCAATCCATTTATGCCATTTGTTTTCATGCATGAGCGAGTTTGGATACGATAACCTTTGACCTTAGGCTTCGACCTTCCGTTTCACCTCGTGGATCAAATAATCTTGAGAATTTTTTTGGCTTAAATCTTGGCTTGATATAATATCTACAACATATGAAAGAATTGGAGATGTATTATTTCTTGTTTTTTCTACAGCCTTGTTTTAAGTTTGCAAATTTCATGTAAAATTGAATTATTTTAGACCTACACCCATGTCCAAGAATTCTATATAGGGGTGTATTGTATGAAAAAGACCTTTTCAAAGTCAGGATTAGAGCCTATTCACACTCTGGCTCACCACTGTTAAATAGACCTGCTAATCCCCATACAATAGCAATCCAGACAAATGACATTCTAAAGATACCACATGTTTCCAACCTGACAATGGCCCTGTTGCAGAAAGAGATAAATCAATTGTGAGTCAGATCAAATGTTCTAAATGCACACATCTGAGTGGTTGAAAAGCAGAAAATGTCTCTCTGCAACAGGGCCTAGGTGGAGATCTTTTCTTGAATAAAATCTTTCAAGTTCAAGTTCAAATTGCAAACTTGTACATCAATTATGAAAGCAAATATCTACAGGTATCCCTTTTCAATGAATTTAATGTTTCTATGCATCGGCAATTCATGCAATATTAACATGATTTGCAATCTGTACAAATTCAAATCTGATTCTTTACAACTATACCAAACACAAACAGTAACTACCCTCTAGACAACTGCTCATAATTTTATAACCATTGATTGTTTAAGATTTGATCTTACCACAATATTTCTACAGTTGTTTCGTACACTGTGTGAAAATACTTATCTCTTCATGCTATGAAAGAGCTTAGATTAAAGACAAATGACCTAATTTCAAAAGTCACAAGAACTTGCGCATGCCTGTCCATTTCTGTGAATCATCACATTTGCTTAATGCATTATTAATGGTTTGTGAAATTTCAAATTGCACTGTTTTTTTTATTGCAATTAATGCATTTAAAAACAAGTGCCATTAAAAATCAAAATGAGTGGAATATCAAACAGCATTGTTTTTGTGTTTGGTTTAGTTGGAAATAATAAGGGTTGAATGTTTACAATTGCAAATCATGTTACTATTGCATGAATTTCTGTTGCATAGAAACATTAAATTAATTGAAAAGGGATACCTGTAGATATTTGCTTTCATAATTGATGTACAATTTTGCAATAATTTGAACTTGAAAGATTTTATTCAAGAAAACATCTCCACCTAGGCCCTGTTGCAGAGAGAGACATTTTCTGTGTTTCAACCAATCAGATTTGTGCATTTAGAACATTTGATCCGACTCACAATTGATTTATCTCTTTCTGCAACAGGGCCATTGTCAGGTTGGAAACATGTGGTATCATTAGAATGTCATTTGTCTGGATTGCTATTGTATGGGGATTAGCAGGTCTATTTAACAGTAGTGAGCCAGAGTGTGAATAGGCTCTAATCCTGACTTTGAAAAGGTCTTTTTCATACAATACACCCCTATAGAATTCTTGGACATGGGTGTAGGTCTAAAATAATTCAATTTTACATGAAATTTGCAAACTTAAAACAAGGCTGTAGAAAAAACAAGAAATAATACATCTCCAATTCTTTCATATGTTGTAGATATTATATCTAGCCAAGATTTAAGCCAAAAAAATTCTCAAAATTATTTGATCCACGAGGTAAAACGGAAGGTTGAAGCCTAAGGTCAAAGGTTATCGTATCCAAACTCGCTCATGCATGAAAACAAATGGCATAAATGAATTGCATATAACATCTTCAGTCCAATGACACCATTAAAAAATAAATTGACCCAACGGTTAACGGACAATGGCGATTTGAAAAACGGTGCCCACGCCCATTTTTGACAAAACTACCCCCAAAGAATCGCCCATAGCGCCAAAACCGTTGGATGGATTGGGATAAAACTGAAATATTTGCGCTTTGAAAGGTTGAAATATCATTCATACCAAATATGAACAAATTTGAAGGGGGTACGATGAAATCCATTGGGTGATTTGACATGGAATGACCCACCATGGAACTAAGCAAGCAGGCTTTTATGAATATACATGTAGGTCGCCAGATCTCCACTGCTTTTGGCACAGTTCACTCTCGTTCCCATAATATAGCGGGCTTAAATCGTCGGGATGAATAAATTCAGCGGGATCTAAAACTACAGAGTGAGTCAGAAAAAATGTCCCATCTTTGAAAAGTTGTCTTGTTTGAAGTATGAACATTTAATCATGGGTTTTATGATATGTCTTGGTAGAGTTATCCTCCCAGCATATGTTGGTACCCTTTTCATTTGAATCTCTGCACGCATGACTGAACATCAGACAATCTTTACAAGACTGCAAAATCACACTTGCGCCAAGTGGCTGGGTGAGGAATTAAACAAATTGTGAAAGAATTTATAACTTTTACTGCTGGGATACCGAACATTGGGATAACGGTGGCATAACCCTTGCAAAACTTATGTTACACTCTGAGTTCTTGCATACTCGGTGACCAAAAATTATCTCTTTTGCGGGGTGAATTGAGGACAAACCATAATTCCAGTACTTGTCCTACTCAAACAGGGCTCATAATTAACATAATTAACTGCTGCCAAATCAGACAAGCCCTTTGGTGGCAAGTACAACATGATCACAGATATCCATTGTAAATTGCCATTGTAAACCAACAAAATACATAAATGAGATACATTTTTATTGTTATTGTACCTACGTATTGAGATAGCAAATTGGATTTATGTGCACTCGATGATGATGATGGTGGTGGACTGGTGGTGGTGGTGAATGTGTTAGGGGAAAGATTGTCAGGGAATTGCCACTTAAACATTCAGCGATCTTGTTAAAAATCAATGCTTAAAGGACAATGAAACTATGGCTTTCGGCTACTATTATCATTTAGAGAGTGAACAGACATTTAATTTGATACATGACTTGGCATTTTTGGCCATGTAATCCTTCTGTGAACATACCCAAATTGTACTAATTGTTACTACGGCAAAAGATGATGGGAGCGGCCATGTTCGTGTAAGTACCCGACATGCTTCGCAAATGCCGACGACTGTGCGGATGGCCGAACAAAAAGATTTTCAGACTCATCAAAGCATCTACAAGTATTCAAACAATGGTTTGGTCGGGTGAATGCAGGAATGCATCATTGATAGATCTCAGTAGTCTGCACAGATCTAACAATTGCGGCCTCCAGCGTTCGCGTGAATAGTGGTCTACCCGATAGTGTTTGCACATATTTCTTCCAAAGCAGAAATCTGAGTCGGGGTAACGTTATGCGAAATAAACAAGCATATTACGATGTATAAAGTAGGATAAACTCTATTCTAGAGTTGCATTGGGCTTTAATCAGAAAAGAGGAAATGTTAACACTGCATTATGAAACATTTTTTACTGTGCGTGGGTGTGTGTGTGTTTGTGTGTTTCTGTCTGTCTGTCTTTGTTCAAAACACTGTTTATTCCTCATCCATCTACTTGGCACAAGGGAGTTTTTGCAGTCTTTTAAAGATTGTCTTGTGTTCAGTCATGCGTGCAGAGATTCAAATGAGAAGGGTACCGAAATATGCGTGGAGGATAGCTCTACCAAGACATATCATAAAACCCATGATTAAATGTTCATACTTCAAACAAGACAACTTTTTATAAAAGATGGGACATTTTTTCTGACTCACTCTGTATAGACCAATCCGGTTTCAAGTCTATAGGGCCATAACTGGGGGGCTTCCAAGAGTACAACAAAATATAATTTTAACAGGTTTTAACTGTTGTGCAACACTTGCGGTCTCTCTCCTAAACAATCAGTGTGGTTCTTAAGGACGTTCCCCAGTTAAAGTGAAGTCCATGTCAGTTTCTTCAAACTTTCCATACCGTAACTTTGACCCATCCGAAGCCCAAATATGCAAATAAAACCATAGGTTCGTGTGCTTGTTTTTCTTCTACGGGACTCTGAAGAATATGGCAATCTGACGTCCAGTATAGAATGATAGCGTTACAGGATCAAGGCCATGATAGGCAACAAAATGTCCAATAGCAAACTTAAATCCCCATAATTCTTTCAAAATCCACGTAATTTTCTCCAAACTTGGGAGAATTGTAGAGAAAGGTATCCAAAACGAGGAAAAAAAAATTAAAGTTGGGGGTGTATGCTCTCAATCTTGCTAGCAGCGCCCACACGCGGCAGAAAACACCAATATCCTAAAAATCCTTCTCAGGGACGTTTTCTGTTAGGGGTGGGATAATGGGCAAGGTTCATAAAACTATACGTTTTTGTGCTAGCAGCGCCCCCATGCGGCAGAAAACATCGCAAGACCACAAAATCTGGTCTGGAACCTATCCAGGGATGCAATGATGGGGTGGGTTCATAAAACCTATGTTGTACATTCAAAACCCATGTCACTTTTACGAAACTTGCCAAAATTATAGAGAAAGGGTTACTGAATACAGAAAAACTATAAAAATGGGTGGTTCGTGTGCTCGTTTTTGTGCTAGCAGCGCCCCCATGCGGCAGAAAACATCGTAAGACCACAAAATCTGGTCCGGAACCTATCCAGGGATGCAATGATGGGGTGGGTTCATAAAACCTATGTTGTACATTCAAAACCCATGTCACTTTCACAAAACTTGCCAAAATTGCCGTGATAGGGTGGGGAAATATTCACAAAGGACGGTCCATGTGTTGGTGTTTTTTGTGTGTGTTTTACTTGCAGCGTCCCCATGTGGTATTTATGTGGTACCCTGAAACAGGGGTAATTAACCCACTGATAGAGTTTCACAGTGTAAAAACAATTCTTGGACAAATCATGCTTAGTATCAGTGAAAATGTTTAACACGAGTCAAAAGTAAGAGAAAAAATATCTGCACAATTTGTGCCCAAATTTGTTGCAATTCAATGTACAGTTGTTTTCTCACACGAAACCTTGAAATGCAAATGATCGGGCAATCCTCAAATTGGAAAACATTTCGCTGACTTAACACTATTATCAAATTGGCAGTATTTGATCCCGAAAATGAAAAGGAAATGTTTCTTGTTGCATTCATAATGAAATACATCACCTTGAAAAAATATTATAACAAAATAGTGAGTGTAATATTGCCAATTTGATGATAGAATAGATCTTTTGCCTCTTGGAAACAAAATATGTTTGGGCCTCTGTTGCCAATGGATTGAACCAAGATAAATGAAGGTGCGTGTGTTTGTCACAACGTATGATCAATATGAACTCAAATGCCATCTCTAGAGTCCTACATTCTTACATTGTTTTGATTAAAATTTGGTCAAGTACCCATTTACAACAATTCTTAGTGAAGACAACACAGTTAACAGTCTAACATGGGTAAATGGAAATGTATTAGGCTTTTGAGATGACATGAAAAACATACTTTCCTTGTCGTTTTGAACTTCCTATCTAAAAGGGAGGTAGGCAAAAAAGAAGGTAGTGGTCAAAAATTCATGCCATTATTGAATGTCATCAAATTATAACAACCTTGTTTATGATTTGAAGCAGAGGTGCGTAAACGTATTCATACGTCACAATTAGATACGCGCAAAGCCATTCATGCGTCATCTGACCAACCTGCGCAGTTCGGATGCGCACAAACATAACTGGGGAACGTCCTTAAGAGACCTTTGTTCAGCATGCTAGATATGCTTGAAGCCCCCCAGTTATGGCAGACGTAGACTTGAAACCAGATTGGTCTATAGACTAGTAATGCATGCCATGGCTAAGTACAGACACACTGCAGGGGTGTTTCACAATGATCCTAAGTTGAACTTAACTCTAAGTTGGACTTAACAAGTATGGTAAGCCATTTGTAGCCTTGGAATAAAATATATTCAAAAGCAAAAGTGCAAGTATTTTAGATTTTTAAAATCAATTTTACATGCAGAACATGAAATGTCCTTGATAATAGGAACATATTAATGATTTGAAACAACATTTTATGCATTTAAAAAGTACTTTTACAATTTTTGTTCAAAGAAACGAACAACTTTCCATACTTTAAGTCCAAATTAGGATCTTTGTGAAACACCCATTTCGCTTGACAGTCTCGGGTGGCAGGTGTTTTTTTTATCAGCTTGAGGGGTGCGCTTGTAGGGGTCATTTATTCAAGATAAGAATGGTTTGGGTGAGCTAGCCGGGCTTAATTTTGGTGAAAATCAAAACTGCTATTATATTAATACGGTAAGCTTCAACCCCCCCGAATCGCCTCCCACACGGGCGCGCCTCCCTCCGAGAATTCGGCGACTCCCCGACCGTCGGGATCGAAGGGTATACGTTTTGCGGAGGACATAGAGGCATTCCCGAGTCGCCCCCGCCCCGTGGTCATCGTCCAGATCGAAGAAAAGGGAGGCTGCACAATTCCTGTTGCCTGCTTAAGCCGCCGAGCATTGACTAACGATTTACCGCCGCAACTTTGTTTGACGAATATAAAACGGAGTTGATAAAGCAAGATATATATTGAGAAACATTTTTAAAGTTTACAAGTTGCAAAATTACCCCGGTTCAGATAAATATAAATATTATTATTACGCAAATTGTCAATATGATCTGTAGGTCTAAAATTGACAACGCAAGGTGTTTGTAATCATAGTGTAATAGTCGTAAAGTTCAATAGTTGGAATTTCGCTGCGCGTATATCCCATCGAGTGCATATGCATCGAGTGCATGTGTTTATATATTTTGTCATTAGTTTGTCATGTATAACATTTCATCATATCTGCATTATTATTATAGTTAACATTTAAACAGAGAGGATCGGGTTTATAGTGTTCACTGAAAGGATATATCGCAATGACATGTGCAAAAGAGCGGGGTGGAGGAGGGGTAGAACACCTGTGTCTCTTTCGTATTTTAACCATGTGGATAGGGAAGTTTTACAAAGAGACCGCCTAAGCTCGCATTGTTGCAAGTTACAATAAACACAAATGCCATAGAGCATTAAAGGGGTAGTATAGAGGGCCCTGCACAAAATAAATTTTTTGTGAGATAATGAAAGACTGAGTGTAAAATTTGAAAGAGCATAGAATTTTAATGACAGAATAAACTTTATTTGATCAAAATTGGTTCAGAAATGGCTGAAATATGAATAAATATATCAGATGGGGAAAACAAAAATGCTTACACTTTTTCAAAAAATGTCAAAAGAGGTTTTTAAATAGTTGTTGATTATCTCTATGATCTCTCTATTTAATCATTATTTCAACAAAACATCACATGCATTATTTTGTATGAAAAAGGGTTGAAGCCAATGCTTTTTTAGAGAGCACCCTCTTGTGTTTCAATGGCTCTTTTTGAATGATAACAGGCTTTTTACTTAGTCGTTTGTAATTTTCTATACCTTTTGAGCATGGTGGAGTTATAACTTTCGTGTTTTTATGCCTCTGTAACGAAGTAGCCGGAGGCATTATGTTTTCGGGTTTTCCGTCCGTTCGTTCATCCATACATCCTACGTCCCGTTATCGTGATCTCAAGAACAGACCGACGGATTCTCACCAAACTTTGTTCATGTGTGTACCTTGGGGGGTGCCAATGAACTGATTAGATTTTGGGGTCATGGGTCAAAGGTCACAGGGCTCATTTTATATATATGCAAAAGTAGGTCGTGATCGCGTTTTCAAGAACTGATTGGATTCTCCCCAAACTTAGTTTGTTTTATATATTTTGGTGTGCCAATGAACTGATAAGATTTTGAGGTCATGAGGTCAAAGGTCACAGGGCTCATATATGCAAAAAATAGCTCGTGATCGCGTTATCTCAAGAACTGATTGATGGATTCTCACTAAACTTAGTTCATGTATATATTTTGGTGTGTCAATGAACTGATTAGATTTTGGGGTCATGGGTCAAAGGTCACAGGGCTCAATATGTGCTAAATGAGCTTGTAATTTCAAAATCTCAAGAACTGAATGTCAGATTTCAATCAAACCTGGTACCTGAATGTATCTCAGGAAGCCATTGTAGCCATCAGATTTTGGGGTCATTAGGTCAAAAGTAAAGGTCACAGCTCATACATATGCAAAAATAGCTCATAATTGTGATATGATGACATAAACAGTACCCCGGGGTACCAGACGAAAATCCGCCATTTTGTTTAATTATTTAATTAATTTTTAAGGCTGTACTGTGGGTATAGCGTGCATACAATCGCGCGCTGCACTGCATGCACAACGCAATAGCTGCGGTACGGTTGGACGCAAGATGGCGCTACACAACGCGGGATACCGGGGTACAACGGTACCCCGGGGTACTGCGTGTGTCATCATATATCAGATCTGGACAGGTAGACAGATTACTATCTAATTGAGTTGACAAATTAATTCAGTGCAATGGCGGAGGCATCATTTTCGACTGCGCGCAGTCGAAGATCCATCTAGTTTGCCAATAATTATATTTTTGAGGGGCAACACTACAAACGTGATAACCGGTATCTAGCAGTACAGCAAAATAGAACAAACTCCTGAGGATATGTTGAAGGAAAAGAAGGCGATCACCGTCCCTAACTTTGCAAAAAATTAAAAAGAATAACAAAAACACATCGGATGCATGTGATATTTATTTCGTCATTGTCTTTTCATGCATACAATATCATCATACATGTATGTGTATTATGTTCATTGTAAACAATTTAAACAGAGTGTACCGGGATGGGGTATATGTTCACTGAAAATCGTTTGGATTGGGAGGAAATTATTTCCCCGCCTTCTTACAACACCCACAAGGAAAGAAGGTTTTAACCATCTCGCAAAATTTACTGCTCTTTGGTACTTTTTCTTCATTCCTATTCTTTACTCTATTCTCCAATTGTCTGCATGAAAAATAATGAGAAAAACACAATTTAATTGTGGAGGGAATGACAGTGTATAGTTTTGTCAACAGGCTTCATAAATAAAAGGACCCACTCTGTAGTATTAGTGTTTTTGCGAGATGGTTAAAACCTCCTTTCCTTGTGCGTGTTGTAAGAATTTCCTTGTGCGTGTTGTAAGAAGGTGGGTAATTTCATGCTGGTACAAAGTAAGTACAATGAGTTAGTAAATATCACTCTGCACGAAATGAATGAGTGTGTTCTCCTGTTTGTTTCCTGCACAGTGTGCCATTGACATTGACCACTTCCATGGGTTCATGGACGACATGGAGTTTGTTCAGTGTCTGATGGCTGAAGAGTCTGTCTTCTGTCTACCAGGAAAGGTCAGTAATAGCTCACAATGTTCTGTTCCCAACCTTGGCTAAAATAAAATTCCTCTGGGGATTTTGGAATTGAATGAAATTCAAATATTACAATTAAATCAAATTTAATCAAGTCATAAATCATTAATGAGACTGAATAGTCTGTTTTATGTCTGCCAGGAAAGGTCAATAACATTGGACATTCAATCATTTGTTTTAAATTCTCACACTTTCCCATATGTCCTTTAATATCTGTTTGTGCATTGTGATCTTGATGGTATAATGATAAGATTTGATTAAGAATGTTCTGCTGATTTGTTGAATTGATTGAATTGAAATGGTTTATTGAACAAAATTGGATTAAAACAGCTTGGTGCTGCTACATTTTCAAAATAGATTATACAAATATAAATTACATTGAAAATTCAAAGAAGATATAAAGTACAACAACATTGTGATATGCAATAATGGTATGTAAGTTGAGTCTTAATTTATTTGGGTTTACCCCTTTATTGCATTGTTTGTTTATGTATTTTTTCTTACATGCAGTGCTTTGAGTATCCCAATTATTTCCGCATTGTGCTTTGCGTCCCAGAGGAGAAGACCAAAGAAGCATGCCTACGCATCAAGGATTTTTGCACACGGCACTACCAGACGACAAGGAAGACTAAGAACATAACTGAGGAGATCTGAAAATATGCTACTTGTATCAGCAGATGACAGTCATATTAGGCGCAATAGAAATCAAGTATATTATTTTATTTTTTTTCACAACTAACAAAGAAATAATTCAGAAAGACAGTGCACAGATCTAACAATGGAAAACTGTTTTGTCTTTCTGTATTTAAAGATATACTCAAGTATTGGTTCTTTATCAAAAGTCCCATGTAATGCAAATACAAGTTGACTTCTTTCTGTATTAGCATATACATCAATCATTTGTAAACTCTTTTATCTCTTTTATAGCATTTTTTCCCAAAATATTTTTTTCCTTGCTAAGCCCCACCTTTTAAAAAGAATTCTCCAGAGTAAAATTCTGCCGATGACCTCATCTATCAATCACAACTCAATTACTTATGAGATTAACAATGCACCTTGCCCACCTAAGTGACTGCTCACAATAGAATCACATTTTTTAATACACTATATACCAACTCACACACTTTCAATTTCAAAAGCAGTTGCAATGTCAGAAAAACCTCAACCATTGAAAGGACAAGAAAAGCACTAATCAAAGGGGTAGTTTCAGTTTTGGTAGAGAGGGCGCTGCACATTCAACACAATTTGTTTGTGAGGTAATGAAAACTGAGTGTTGAATTTGAAAGAACATACAATTTTAATTGCAGAATAAACTTTATTTGGTAAAAATCAGTTCAGAAATGGCTGAAATATCAATAAATATATCCGATCGTAATAAATTTGGGTCCCAAATTTATTCGATGATTTAAAAAATTGTGCTTGTAAACACTTTTTCAAAAATTTTCAAAAGCGGTTTTTAAATAGTTCTCTCTATTCAATCATTATTTCAACAAAACATCACATGCATAATTTTGTATGAAAAATGGTTGAAACCAATGGCTTTTTAGAGAGCGCCCTCTTGTGTTTTAATGGCTCTTTTTGAATGATAACAGGTTTTTATGCCTCCGCAACGAAGTAGCCGGAGGCATTATGTTTTCGGGTTGTCCGTCCGTCCGTACGTACGTCCGTACGTCCGTCCGTACGTCCCGTTCTCTTGATCGCGTTATCTCAAGAACCGATAAATGGATTTTCACCAAACTTGGGTCATGTATGTATCTTGGGGGGCCGATGATCTGATTAGATTTTGGGGTCATGAGGTCAAAGGTCAAAGGTCACAGAGCTCATTATATATGCAAAAATAGCTCGTGATCGCGTTATCTCAAGAACGGATTGACGGATTCTGACCAAACTTGGTACATGTATGTATCTTGGGGGGCCGATGATCTGATTAGATTTTGGGGTCATGAGGTCAAAGGTCAAAGGTCACAGCTCATTATATATGCAAAAATAGCTTGTGATCGCGTTATCTCAAGAACGGATTGACCGATTCTGACCAAACTTGGTACATGTATGTTCCTTGGAGAGCCAATGAACTGATTAGATTTTGGGGGTCATGAGGTCAAAGGTCAAGGTCACTTATAGCTTATTGATATAAATCGCATAATGGCGGAGGCATCATTTTCGACTGCGCGCAGTCGAAGATCCATCTAGTTTACTTAGTCGTTTGTAATTTTGTATACCTTTCGAGCATGATGGAGTTATAACCATTAGTTTGTAGTGTCATTGTGCAGGTTTTGGTTATTAAAGTTCAGCCTTAACAAAACTGTACTACCCCTTTAAAGGGAAAGGCCAGTAGTGGGAAATAGCTTTATTGGTCAAACTAATTGATTAGTATTATTGAAATAACATAAAAAGGAGCGTGTGTGGAAAAATCTGAACCGTACTATCGTCAAATGCAGAAAAATCAGTAAAAACGTTTATGAAAGCCACTGACATTGAGCCTAAATTCACCGTCGGATTGGCCCGTCTACGCTGGCCACATTCGTACGCTCGTTCGAGCGATTTGCTTGGGCGAATTACCATGTGCGCATTTGCCATAGGATTTACACGCATCGCACGTGTGTATATCAACCATACGACCATCGGCGAGATATCTAGCCGGGCCGGATCGATATAATAATTTACCAAATATATCAATTAGTAGGCGGTTTCCAGGCAAAATTTGTATCATCCCGTATTAGTAAAAAATATTCTTTCACATGATTGGTAATACATTGTAAGAGCTTCCATTTCATTTTTTGGTAGGGGGGGCGTTTCCAAAACTGGCCTTCATCTTTAAGCTATTGACATGTCAATCACTGGTCAGCTTTACATTAGATGACAAAATACATCAGTACAAAGAAAACATGCCCACAATAGCACGCCCTGCATCCTTCCATACAATAGTTTTTCTGTGCCTATCTTGTCCTAATGATGGTTGGGCTTTTCTGACATAGCAACTAGCACTATTGAAATTGAAAGTGTTTGCCCCTGTGACACTTCTCCGCATTTTGAATCAGCATGGTTTCCGCATTGGCGGAAACCATGCGGGAACCATGCGGGAAGGATGCGTGACACTGAACCGAAACCATGCGGGAGGATGCGGAAAGGCGGAACAAAATTTTCAAAATTTGCTTCCGTCTAGTTCACGACAAAATTTGTCGGGAACAGTGCAGAAACAATGCCGAAACTATGCGGAAACTACAATGCGGATCATCAGCATTGTGGCCCGCATGGTTCACGACAAGGCTCCGCATAGTTTGTGCATACTTTCCACACAGTTTCGGCATGGTTTCCGCATAGTTTACGCACTCGTAGTACTTGATCAAGAAATGAATGCATAATTATTTTTTGCTAAGTTTAAATGAAACAAATATTACATGGATAGTACACTTCTGATTTTAGGGCGCTCTCAATCCTTTTTTTGTTAAAGGTAATCACAACTCATGTGTTATATTTGAAAAAGGCACACATTTAAAAGACAGAATAAATATTTTTGATCAAAACCGGATAAGAAACAGCGGAAATATTCATAAATATATGCGATTAATAAGAATAAATGTTTAGGCCCAACTTTTATTTAATAACTTTTATTTATAAATCCTGTGCATTGTTGAAAAAAAAACATGGTGGATTTTGATTTAATATATTTGTGATGATGTCTTTTCTTACTAATTTATTCAACCAAACATCACATTTATATCTTGAATAAAAACAGCGCTGTAATTTGGACGTGTTTGTATTTTTCTTCCATGGACATACGGTTAACGGTTATGGGACTATTAACCCCGGGCGATTACCCCCCCCCCCCCCCCCTTCCCCCCAAAACAGAAACAAGAACAAACAAACAAAAAACAAATAACCAGAGGTATTCTCCTTCTCGGTCTCGGCCTCGGCCTCGCAAATTTGTTTACCTACGAAATAACACCTCCCCCTTCAAATCCTGGGTACGCTATAAAATGGGCATCGATTTGTAATTGATATATATTGTTCACGAGAATGGGGTAATCTATGTACTCGAGAGCAGTAAGACC
The DNA here is from genome assembly GCA_037951105.1 of Echinarachnius parma. Taxonomy (NCBI): domain Eukaryota; kingdom Metazoa; phylum Echinodermata; class Echinoidea; order Clypeasteroida; family Echinarachniidae; genus Echinarachnius; species Echinarachnius parma. The sequence continues at coordinate 48,859 of JBAMJV010007594.1, forward strand.
TGCAGCAACCACATACGTTCCTTTACGGGAATTAAACGAAAGACAACGAAAAAAAAAACATACATTTTATATTTCCTGGTCATTTATATGAATGATTGCGATCAATGGTGACCAGTTGAAAAAAGTATCGTAAAACAATGACCAAAACGACAAATGCGGAAAGGTGGCGTAAACATGACGGGGACAATGCGTGAAGAGGGCCGAAATGTGACAGAAACATGATGTGACGATGCGGGCCACGCATCCTTCCCGCATGGTTCCGGTTCAGTGTCACGCATGGTTCCCGCATGGTTTCCGCCAATGCGGAAACCATGCGGATCCAAAATGCGGAGAAGTGTCACAGGGGCATTAGTAGTGTATTCAAAGATATAATACTATCACAAGCAGGCGCTCAGCTTGGGCGAAGGGATTGTTCATCATATAAGTAATTGAGTTGTGATTGACAGATGAGGTCACAGGCAGAATTTCACTGTTGAGACATTTTTTGTGGGCATTCCCAATATTAATTTTTTTAAGCTGATTTCTTGATTGAATGACTTTCCCATTGAAAAAATGATTGTTGTAATCAGAATCCATGTGAAAAACTATTGCTGATAGGCTAAAATTCCTGTGATTTCCATGTTATAGAAGCTTTAAGCCTTTAAAGGCTGTGAAACACATTTGTAAACACTGCGGATCATTCTCAAAATGTGCATGTAGCTAGGGAATGATGTTAATAAAATGTGTGAGAAATATCAATTCAATTGAACCTTTCTTCAATAAACGAATTTATCATTTTCTGTCTTTCTTCGGAAAAAATATGGCTTGAGGTAACTGATGTCTGGATAATTTGGCATTTGATTAGTTGATATTATATTCCACATACTAAGAATCTTGCTCTACGATTGGTCAAAAGTTAATCACGTGATGAAGCATAGTTTCGCCCATCATTGATGGGAGAAGAAAACTTCGTTACACTCTAGATATCATTGGTGAAAGTGTGTTGCACTCACTAGATAAAAAGTACTATCTAGTGAGTGCAACGCACTTTCACTGCGGTTGCATTGACTTGACTGTGGAGCTCGTGTGTGGCTAGTCAAATTCCGTACCCAAATGATGTGGCGGGGTTCTCTATGCGCGCGAATTACAAATTTAATTGTATT
>JBAMJV010007594.1:55000-67344 GCA_037951105.1 Echinarachnius parma
GTTGTTGACCTATCAGGAACGCAATCGCTCATGCGAGATTGTGATGTTGGGAGCCACGGTAGAGCATAAAAAGCCGAGTGTCTACATTCGATATTATCATTTGACAAAGTATTGCAGTAGCATACGAAACGTCGTGATCGTTTAGATTCCTAGTTTTACATTGCGAGACAAGCGAATATCATTAGCGATATTATTTCCGATACTATATCCGCAATGGATTATATATTTACTATTATTGATTGAACATACGGGCACCCTGCCCTCAAATTGATACGTAGATATGAGCGTTGTAGCGAGAAGGTGGCTAGGGGGGTTCTGCCGTGGGTTTGGCATCAACCGTTGTGGGCCGGTTGTTCGGGGTAGTGTCGTGGCGACGTACCGTACGCTGTTTCGTTAGGCGGGCCGATCCAGTGTTCCGTTGATTGGTTGTTTGCCCGTGTGCACCACCGGCCAATCAGCGGGTTCCGTTGTTGACCTATCAGGAACGCAATCGCTCATGCGAGATTGTGATGTTGGGAGCCACGGTAGAGCATAAAAAGCCGAGTGTCTACATTCGATATTATCATTTGACAAAGTATTGCAGTAGCATACGAAACGTCGTGATCGTTTAGATTCCTAGTTTTACATTGCGAGACAAGCGAATATCATTAGCGATATTATTTCCGATACTATATCCGCAATGGATTATATATTTACTATTATTGATTGAACATACGGGCACCCTGCCCTCAAATTGATACGTAGATATGAGCGTTGTAGCGAGAAGGTGGCTAGGGGGGTTCTGCCGTGGGTTTGGCATCAACCGTTGTGGGCCGGTTGTTCGGGGTAGTGTCGTGGCGACGTACCGTACGCTGTTTCGTTAGGCGGGCCGATCCAGTGTTCCGTTGATTGGTTGTTTGCCCGTGTGCACCACCGGCCAATCAGCGGGTTCCGTTGTTGACCTATCAGGAACGCAATCGCTCATGCGAGATTGTGATGTTGGGAGCCACGGTAGAGCATAAAAAGCCGAGTGTCTACATTCGATATTATCATTTGACAAAGTATTGCAGTAGCATACGAAACGTCGTGATCGTTTAGATTCCTAGTTTTACATTGCGAGACAAGCGAATATCATTAGCGATATTATTTCCGATACTATATCCGCAATGGATTATATATTTACTAATACAAAAATCATTGAATAAATCTGGGCCCCAGATTTATTCTGTCATTCAAATTGTATGCTCTTACACTCAGTTTTTCATTATCTCACAAACAAATTATTTCTAAACCAAAACTGAACTACCTCTTTAAATGAAATTAAAAAATACACAGAGAATTTCATGTTTTGCACAAATATACCTGCTTCCTGTCGATAGAGTAGCAAACTCAAAATCTAAATTGCCAGTGTAAAAGTGGCCATATGTGATACTGTAGTCGAATTTGCCTCACAGTCAGCCAGTATAACTTGTTGAGAAAATTCACCAAAACAAATCAGTTTGTTGCTTTATTATTGCTTTATTTATTACTTTTGTTGATTGTATTCAATGATGAATGTTTGCCACAAAAGGGGATTTTTATAACATCATGTATACATTTTTAAATTTTACGATAAAGAAGGAGACTTTATTTTGAATTGATTGAATTAGAATGGGTATTTGATTGAAATATATTGATTCAAATGTATATTTGCAAGTATAAAGGAAAATTTCATTATGTGTTGTATTAATGTATACATAGTTGTTAATGTAAGAGGATATTTTATTTGTAATAATATTTGATTGGATATATTTTCAGTGTGAAGAGAGCTTGATTGATTTATAAAAAGTATATAAAAAAAGGGGGACATTTTGAAAAGTTATGTTTCAGTATTCTGCAGCTGTTTGAGATTTGTATGTATTCAATGGTAAGAAAGAAATAGCTGAATTTCTTTAGATTGTTGCAGTTGTGTGTATAAGTTGGTTGCTTTGCATTTTATTTACTTGTACATGTATTTACATATATATTTAAAGACAACCATCATCCAAACATAATTTTAGACATGTAAAAGTGATTAGTTTTAGTAATCCATTCCACCAGCAACCATAGAAATTAGTCTTTTAAAAATATATTATCTAGAATTTATAAACATAACTGCTAAGAATCTATCATGGGTCTGGACAAACGGACTACATTTGTTTTGCTCTTGAAACTTTGGTATGATAGTAGTCTTCTGTAGATCCATGAACATGTGATTTTGTATGATGAGTTTTAAAATCATGATAACATTTTGTTGGGACCTTCGTTATGGTATGGTGTACTAAAACTGTTCTCTTTCATATATGAGAATTATTTTTGGATGTTGGTTCCTTTGAGATCCATGAACATGTGATTTTGTATGATGAGTTTTAAAATCATGATAACATTTTTTTGGGACCTTCGTACTAAAACTGTTCTCTTTCATATATGAGAATTATTTTTGGATGTTGGTTCCTTTGAAGGTACAGTAGGCCCTTCTTTAATATAATACTAGGAATATTCTTATAGTGAACTAAAATTCCTCATTTTATGTTGAAGATCTTATTTCCTTTTACCTATAGTCTGAAATAGTCATGGTATATAGGGGTAAATACCATAACTGTTAATTTAAGTATGACATATCTTGTTGATCCATGCCAAATCTTATAAAGCTCCTTAGTGGCATATACCATGTAGGCATTTTATTATTTATGAATTTGGGTGCATTCACTCGTATATTAGTACTGGAGTTATATCTGAAATGTAAATGTGTAGTTTTTCTGGCTGAACAAAGTTCTGTTTTCCTTTGCAGTTGAATTTATGGCTCACATTCTTCCTACCTGTCTGCCATACAAGAATTGACAATGCAGAGCTACTTTGATCTTTAAACTTGAAGACACATGGGCTTTAAGCAAGCTTTTTTCGCTTTCCCAAATTACTGTGTTGTCTTTTAAAGGGATCTAGTAACTTTGTTGAGATGTGCAAAAACTGATGAATGATTGATGCAATGTATACTGTTGTTATCTCATATGTCCTCAGGGTATTGTGTGAAAATTTCAGGTCAAATGGACAATGTATGGCCAAGTAATGAGCGAAAATGCAAAGTGATATTGGGTGATATTCACCAACTCACTGCATTCACTTTGTACAGGGATGAAAATCTCGCCCGGAGATTTTCTTATCTAAATACTTCAATCATACATATCTTTGTAATGAAAGGGAAATTTGAAAAACCGAAAGCTGTCCCATGATTTTATTGTTAATACGAATACAACAAGGTATAAAGGAACCGCTAGAATTACAATTTTATTTTGAGGATTTGGACAATGTTACTAAGTCCCTTTAATTGTTGTATTTTGTTAATTTGTTTCAATTTTACAACAATGCATTGACATTAGTAAACTTCTGCAAAGTTATACTTTCAATATGTTGGAAATAGAACAATTACAAGATGCTGGGTAAAGTCTGAAAAGCGGAAAAGCTATGCATAAAGCATAGCTCACTCAACACTACCAGAAGCCTTTGTGTTTATCAGTTTTGCTTTGTCTAATGACCAAAGCGATTTTGGGTTGCCAGTTTGTATATAGAGGGTATGGAGAATGTATTTGCTGTACACCAAAGTGGTGCAGTGCAGTGAAACGTTGCAATTGTATATGTATTTTAAACTATGTGTGCATTTATTATTATAATTCATCATTCACAAAAGTTGATTGCAGTGTTTTTAACAACAAATTATTGTTCATGAAGTGCACTGAAGAACTAGACTAGAAATAAAAGATTAAGATATAGGGAAACATTAGAAAGTGCATGGCTAGAGATAGATGAAGTATTCTTTTGCTTCAATACAAATTGACAATAATTTGAAATAATACATATATAGCTTGTATGTGCATATGTGTACTCAGATATCTTTGCAATTACTAGTGTTATTAATTATTGAAAAATACATCTATTCAACTCGTACAGGGTAGTGACATGTGCACAGGCGCGCCGGAAGCAGTTTTGGATTGGGGGGGCAAAGACCTAAGGGGGCTCACAATTTGTTTGTGTAGGGGCTCATGCCCAACCACACGTAGTGTTAGTCAGATTGGAATTGTTTGTGTAGGGGCTCATGCCCAACCACACGTAGTGTTAGTCAGATTGGAATTGTTTGTGTAGGGGCTCATGCCCAACCACACGTAGTGTTAGTCAGATTGGAATTGTTTGTGTAGGGGCTCATGCCCAACCACACGTAGTGTTAGTCAGATTGGAATTGTTTGTGTAGGGGCTCATGCCCAACCACACGTAGTGTTAGTCAGATTGGAATTGTTTGTGTAGGGGCTCATGCCCAACCACACGTAGTGTTAGTCAGATTGGAATTGTTTGTGTAGGGGCTCATGCCCAACCACACGTAGTGTTAGTCAGATTGGAATTGTTTGTGTAGGGGCTCATGCCCAACCACACGTAGTGTTAGTCAGATTGGAATTGTTTGTGTAGGGGCTCATGCCCAACCACACGTAGTGTTAGTCAGATTGGAATTGTTTGTGTAGGGGCTCATGCCCAACCACACGTAGTGTTAGTCAGATTGGAATTGTTTGTGTAGGGGCTCATGCCCAACCACACGTAGTGTTAGTCAGATTGGAATTGTTTGTGTAGGGGCTCATGCCCAACCACACGTAGTGTTAGTCAGATTGGAATTGTTTGTGTAGGGGCTCATGCCCAACCACACGTAGTGTTAGTCAGATTGGAATTGTTTGTGTAGGGGCTCATGCCCAACCACACGTAGTGTTAGTCAGATTGGAATTGTTTGTGTAGGGGCTCATGCCCAACCACACGTAGTGTTAGTCAGATTGGAATTGTTTGTGTAGGGGCTCATGCCCAACCACACGTAGTGTTAGTCAGATTGGAATTGTTTGTGTAGGGGCTCATGCCCAACCACACGTAGTGTTAGTCAGATTGGAATTGTTTGTGTAGGGGCTCATGCCCAACCACACGTAGTGTTAGTCAGATTGGAATTGTTTGTGTAGGGGCTCATGCCCAACCACACGTAGTGTTAGTCAGATTGGAATTGTTTGTGTAGGGGCTCATGCCCAACCACACGTAGTGTTAGTCAGATTGGAATTGTTTGTGTAGGGGCTCATGCCCAACCACACGTAGTGTTAGTCAGATTGGAATCAGTTTGAGTGTGGTGGGCTTCACTCATTCTGTATTCATAGCAAATATTATTTTGTCATTCTGGAGCATTTGGTTGTTACAATAATTAAGAGGGGAAAGTATTTTTATGATAATATTGTCAGACTAATCTTGTAAAGATGGTGATTTAAGTTTGGATTATATGAAATTTGGATTATATTAAATTGATATGTAATACTTGGATTCTGAGTAGTTTTGTATATCTTTCGTAGGAAATGGCTCATTCAAATATTGTCGAGTGTGAAAGAGAAGGGCATTACCGATAAATGTAGTTAGTTCTTGTACTTCAGAGATAATCGGGTTAAAAGTTTGAGAGCCATGTAGAAACCAAATGAAGCTCTCTATATTTTTTTTAAGAAATATTAAACGAATTATAAATGATTATTATTTGAACATGCTGTATCACATAGCTGAAGCTCTGCTCTACAAGATGATTAGACAAGATTCATCTTAAGATCATCAAGATAATTTGTTATTGTATCCCCAAATCTTCCGTAAGCCCGACTGCTGCGTTAAACCCGCGAGGGCGTAATATGACGTGTCATTTTTGTCGAGCCCACCGTAGGTGGAGGGAGACTAAGGGATCCAAATTGCGTTCGTCCGTCCGTCCGTCCGTGACGCTTACAAAAATGTGAATAACTTTCCAACCCTGCATCCGTTTGTAACCAGATTTGATTGGTAGATGCCCTACATTGGCCTCCATGATATTCTGGGGTCAAATGTGAAGTTTTACCTGTAAGAGTCTATTAGGATTGATAACTTTCCAACCCTGCATCTGTTTGTAACCAAACTTGATTGGTAGATGCCCTATATTGGCCTCCATGATATTCTGGGGCCAAAGGTCACATAAGTAGGTTAAAGGTCAAATGAGGCCGAATGTGAAGTTTTACCTGCAAGAGTCTATTAGGGTTGATAACTTTCCAACCCTGCATCTGTTTGTAACCAAACTTGATTGGTAGATGCCCTGCATTGGCCTCCATGATATTCTGGGGTCAAAGGTCACATAAGAAGGTCAAAGGTCAAATGAGGTCAAATTAAATTTTGCCCGCAAGAGTCTATTAGGGTTGATAACTTTCCAATCCTGCATCTGTTGTAACCAAACTTGATTGGTAGATGCCCTATATTAGCCTCCATGATATTCTGGGGTCAAAGGTCAAATGAGGTCCAATGTTGCATGAATGCGCGCAAGTGGGCGAAACACTTTACGGCTATCGCCTTGTTTATTTATGTGATGTCATATCATGTTTCCTGCCGACAAATATTACGCCCTCTCTTGGGTTTAGTCGAAGTCGGGCTTACAGAGGGTTTGAGGATACAATACAAAAATGATAGTCCTGAATGAAGAATCTTGACTTCAAGATATGGTATAGAGAGATTATTTTAGCCCCAGTTGGGTATTATTTGCCTTTTTTGCTATATCGGTAATATCTTTCTAACCATTGAAGCTACCGCCTACAAACCATACATTGCTGGAAAGCTTAGAATATGGGGAACCCAAACAAACTAAATTAGAGACAATTGGACTTAAAATCAGAGTTTACTGAAACAGCAATAATATAGAGAAAAATAAAATGTTAGACTTTTAGCAAGTCAACATTAAAAACGAATCTTCTCAGAGGTATAGAGGCATATACATTCTACATTTCAAAGATAGATATTATGATGCTTTCAAACAAATTAACAAACAAATTAATGATGGCTTTTACATTATTCAGCTATCTTTAAAGTCAAAAGGCAATTTTGCAAAAAATCTGAAATCTACATATGAAATGTACATATTTTGGTTTACAATAGGGTTACCTCTTCAAATAATTGAATTAGAGTAAATACTTTTCAAGTTTTTAGAATTTTAGTCTAAAAAATCAGATTGTTAGCAAATGAGCTTGAAAGGTCGTATACAATATTGATATTTGTTAGATTAATGTGACACGGTTAACAATAGGACAATAGCGGGATAAATAGCAGTATTCATTATTGGCTGTAGGCCATGTTGTTGGATCATACATAAGCCATTATGGTTTATGTTGGAACTGTGTATGACACTAAATACAATATTTATGTGGGAGTGGTGCATATTTATTAGTGCGTCAATTATTTGCTTTCTTCGTGAAAAATATATCAAATCATAACACGCTTTCCCAGATGCAGTTAATCTTAAGCCCGAATTTCCTATCTAGGTATGCACCAGATTGCACAATTTCAAATTCATAAATGCAAAATCTTTCTTACCGTGGGAGGGGGATACCCCCTCCCAAACCCTCCCCATCCCTCCCTGCCCCAGCCCTCGGGCGCTTCGCTCTATCGGGACTCATTATTGGCAGTGTGTTGTTGGATCATACATAATGTTGCATAATTATGGTTTATGTTGTGTTGTGTGTGTGTGTTTTGGGGTACATATTTATTAGTGTGTCAATTATTTGTTTTCTACGTGAAAAATATATTAAAACTTTCTGGTCGATCAAATCATATCACGCTTTCCCAAATACAGCCGAATTTCCTATCTAGGTATGCATCAGATTGCACAATTTCAAGTCCAAAAATGCAAAAACTCCCTACCGTGGGAGGGGGGACACCCCCCTCCCACACCCTCCCCCCGCTCAGTCGCTTCGCTCCCTCGCAATGTCTCACTCTCACCTCTGGCTCAAACTTGGCAACCCAGAGTGTGGTTGGGCATGAGCCCCTATACACACCAAAATTGTGAGCCCCCTTGGGGTTTTGCCCAACCCCCCCCCCCCCCCCCCCCCAAAATCCAAAACTGCTTCCGGCGCGCCTGCCTCTGACCTAATAAAACAAATTTGCAATTTAGCTGATTATCTGTATAATGCTAATTCTACAACAAATTTTCAATGTTGCCAAGGTAACATTGCTAAATTATCTAAAGAAACCTTTAAGCACATGAGAAAAAACAAACAAATATTGGACTGTCTACAACCTATTATCGCCTACAGGAATAATTCATCATCGATTATAAACGATAGTATCAAAGTGGAAATAACCCAATGATGCCAGGGTGGTAATATTGCTAGATTTCCTAAAGAATCCCTTTAGAACATGAGTAAAAACACAAACAAACAAATATTGGACTTATGAACGTCTACAACATAATAGGATCGCCTACAGGAATAATTCATGATCGATTATAAACGATCGTATCAAAGTGGAAATAACCCAATGATCCCAAGGTGGTAATATTGCTAAATTTTCTAAAGAAACCTTTTAGAACATGAATAACAAAAGAAAATACAGTAGGACTTATGATTAACGTCTTCAGGTCTAATGGATACAGGATTCATTCATGATCGATTATCAACAATCGCATTAGAGTGCAAAGTAAAATTCCAATTTTTATAACTATTTACATTGAAAACATTGTTATTATGATCTTGTTTTTGCAGATATTAAAACTAATATAAATACCAACCTGTTTTTAATATTTTCAACATGATTTGCAAATTAATTATTTAGGCGTCAACTCTTTGAAATACTAAACAGTCAAAACTAACCATTTAAATCTCACATACTAAGAAGTGGGATATATATGGAACCTATACGACAACTGATCAGTAAGGTGTTAGACGTAGGTTATAGGATAGGTTATAGGATAGGATAGGTTTAGGATTTAGGATGTTACATGTTATAAAACTGTTGACTGTGGAATATACTACAAGACATAACCATCTCAATTTTTAAATTATTAATAATTAATAATTAATAATTAATAATTAATAATTAATAATTAATAATGTAAAAATCGCTTCAAAATATGACGTCAATACGACGTCTTTTCGTCATAAAAAGACGTCGTTAGCACGTCAAAATATGACGTCTATATGTCGTGAAACGCGGGTGCAAAATCTTCATTTTTTTTGACGTGAACTTATGACGTCTTTAAGACGACGTACACGACGTGAAAATCACGTCAAATCAATACGTAAAAATCACGTCTTATATTGACCAATAAGACGTCTTTATGTCGTCTTAATAACGTAATTAATGGTACAAATTGACGACTTAAAGACGTCATAAAGACGCCTTTTCGGAAAAAAGTACGTCAATATCACGTCAAAATATGACGTCGATATCACGGTAAACGCGGGTGCAAAATCTTCACTTTTTGACGTTAATTTAAGACGTCGTTAAGACGACGTACCCGACGTAAAATGACGTAAATTTGACGTAATTTTTACCAGTGTCTGCTATCAGGGTAGTTGGTTCAATGGCAGTTTAGTGACATTTTAATCACATATAAACTGCCATGTTTATTTTCTGCATGACCATAGATGTTGCTACTTCACTCTGAAAAAAGAGGAACACAATTTGGATGGCAAAAATTTGAATTTGGACAATTTTATTTGGACTATTTAAGAAATCTCCAAAATAAGCTGGAAAAGCCCCAAAAATGTACAACATTGATAACAAAATCCTTAATTTGTCCATTTAATAGCTACCCCCTACCCCACAAAGTATATATTTTCTTAAAGCTTAGAATCCATAGATCATTTTAAAATAAAAAATCTCAATTTTGATGAAAAACAAAAATCAATACCCCACTGGGCCCCTTAACCCTAAAAAGACTGGGCTATGTTGAACCTTTAAAAAAATGGGGGGGGGGGGGGGGGGGCTAAAAGGGCCCCCCCCCCCCTAAGATCTCGGCAACCGAAACTCCTATCGACTCCAAATTTGGCATCGTGATAGATGTCCATAAGGTCTACAATATTGCGAAGTTAAAACAAACATTTAATTAGAATATGCTTATTAGAGCTCATTAATTATGCAACAATTGTATTTTTTTTGTAGTTTTTGTAGTTTTCTCGGCAATCGAAACTCCGATCGACACCAAATTTGGCATGGTGATAGATGTTCATGAGCTCTACAATATTGCATAGTTTAATTTTTTGTTTAAATTATAATATGCTAATTAGAGCTAATTAATTATGCGAAAATTGTATTTTTTCATATTTTTTTTGTATTTGGTGATTCTTATCAAACAAAATTGTGTTCCTGGTGCATCCTTTTCTTTGTTTTTCTTTGTATTAGTCTCTATATATTGTATTGTTTTATGCAAATGAGAATGCAATAAGTTTTTTCACCATGCCAAAGTGGAATACTAACATTACTTGTGAAAAGATGGGTGTAAAACTGCAACATAAAAGGTGCATGTAACAACTGTGTGTGTTATATACATGGAAGAATTAGAAAGAAAGAAAAAAAAAAAATCAAATTTTCTGTGACACGCGATCGCAAAATGTTACATAACACATGGATCGTTGACCCGGTGTGCGAAAAAAAAAGTCATGAAGTGGCACCATAAAATATTTAAGCGTTGCGAAGTAATCGCGAAAATAGTGGAGGGGGGGGGGGGGCTAAATCAGACCCCCAGTCTTTTTAGGGTTAAAGGCAGTGGCGGATCTACGGGGGGGGGGGGGGTTAGGGGGTTTAACCCCCCCCCCCCCCCTTGGCCTGCAAAGTGAAAATGTGATGTGCATAGAAAAACGCCATCATTTGTCCAGACCCACACAGTATCCCGCATCGTCATTGGGTCAACCCCCCCCCCCCCCCCCCTTAGCAAAAAGCTAGATCCGCCCCTGAATGGTTCCCTGAAATGCAAATTTCAGGGGACCTTTAAACAATATGACGCAGAACTGCATTTGGTCGGTCGGTCATAAAATAAAGTCTCATTCTTTTTTATACTGTATATAAAGGAGCGGGAAGGCGCGAACACAGTTTATGTAATTCCTTTTGCATTACATATGACGGAAGGAAGGAACAAAGAAAGAAAGCAAAACAAAAGAAGGAAGAGAAAAAAGAAAAAATACACTGATCTTAAAGGGATAGTTGAGTATTGGTCCTGCACCATTACGGTACAAAGTAATAGTTATAACTTCACCATGCTCGAAAAGTATACACAATTACAAACGACTAAGTAAAACCCCTGTTATCATTCAAAAAGAGCCATTACGACTCAAGAGGGCGCTATTTAAAAAAATCCTTGGTTTTAGCCCTTTTTCATACAAAATTGTGCATTTAATGTTTGTTAAAATAATGATTCAATAGAGATATCATCAACGACTTTTTAAAAACCTATTCTGATTTTTTTTTCAAAGTAGTCTTCGAGCATTTTTTGAAATTTTTCTAAAAAGTTTAAATATGTTCTTTCGAATTTGACAGTCAGTTTTTCATTATCTCACAAAAAAATATCGGGGGGCACTTCGGGAAATACCAATACTCAACACTACCTTTAAGTCAAACAGCACTACTGTATATAATTGTAAGGTGCCAAACATATTAGTTGACTTATGTATCGATCTTGTATGTGTGTGTTAGTCCATGATGTTCTGCGCGGTAGTTTGATCACATATTTCCAGCTATCAAGATGTAAATGAATGATAGAGGGCAGTTTAATCTATGGATGAATCGATCACTACGCCACGTCCCGGTTGTCAATCGCCTATAATATGGTCACGAATTATAGTTTGCACTGGCCAAAACTGAGAAATAAATTTTCAAATAAATCTTCAAAAGAATAATGTAATGCAAGGCTTGCCGATTTGTACATTGCGCTCTCCATTTCTCTCATTGGTAACGCGCATCTGTCTAACCAACACTTTTTAAGGATTTCAGCTGCTGTAAAAGATTGACCACCAGAAATGGTTTCTAGGACCTTCTAGGGAGACAACCTATGTGGCCTACTCCGCCAATAAGCTACTGGAAGTCCACGGGACGAGTGTTAAGAAAAACACCCCTAATGCAGCGAAATAGTGTGTATCAGCCTTAGGGGTCATGAAGACCCAGTCACACTTTTTGCGCAATTACACCACAATGCATGGTGATAAAAGCTTGTTGTTTCATGGAGGTATTCCTTGGAGTCCTGCGCATCGTATGATACCAAGTTGAGCATATTGCATCTTCGAATATTGTGTCACACGTCGTTACACCGTGATGTGTCATACACGGACGTGAAATTTCGTATATAGCGCTTATGTATAAATGGCAACTAAATGCTTAAGAATGACAGATAAGCTTGGTTTTCATTTAAAGGGACAGTCCCTCTTTTACAAAACGGATGGGGATGAATGTAACACACACAAACAAATCAGATCGAACAGCCCTGTAATTTGGATTCTACGAATGAAAAAACTAATGCGTCCCTCCATAAAACTATATATCGTTCAATAAAGAAGTTTAACTGATTTAGC